>VDFB02374819.1:0-43697 GCA_007258455.2 Sequoia sempervirens | reverse complement strand
CTTGCATGTTAATTCCACATTTACTCATCCACTTGGAATCATGAAGATAATCTAGCTCCATTACCAACAATAAGAGATAGAGAAGAAAATAAAGATATATATGGAGATAGAGAGGAGAGAGAGGGAGAGATAAGGAGATAGAGATAAAGAGAGGGAGAGGGAGAGATAAGGAGATAGAGATAAAGAGAGGGAGAGGGAGAGATGGAGAGGTAAATAGAGATATAGATATAAATGTCTAAGAATAGAGAGAGGGAGAGAGAGGGGGGAAAGAGGGATGGATATAAAGAGGAAGATATATCTAGAGATAGAAAGGGAGAGAGGAACATAGAGACACAAATGAATATACTGGGAGTGGGGGAGAAATAGATATAGAGATAAAGAGAGATAAAGGGAGAGAAATATATAGAGATAGGGAGGTGGGAATAGAGGGAGTGAGATAGAGAGATATAGAGGAAGAGGGAGAGGGATAGAGAGATATAGATGGTGAGATAGAGTGATAGAGAGAAAGAGAGAGAGATTCAGAGATAGAGATGGAGAGATAGAGAGGGAGAGAGAAAGAGAGATAGAGATATCTATGGGAAGAGAGATAGAGAGGGGGAGATAGAGGAGGGAGGGAGCGAGAGGGGGGGTTAGATATGGAGAGGGAGAGGGAAATATATAAATCGTGGGATCTATAGAGAGATAGAGAAGGATGGGGAGAGAGATAGATAGATAGGGAAATAAATGGATAGAAAGGGATAGATAGGAGTAAATGAGAGAAAGAGAGAGAAATAGAGATATAAAGCAAGAGAGATGAAGTGGGAGATGGAGTGAATAATAGAGAGCGATAGAGAGAAGAGAGAGAGAGAGAAGAGGGGGAGAGAGGGAGAGATACATCAATATATAGAGAAATAGGGAGAGATATAGATAGAGGGAGATATAAAGAGCAATAAATAGAGAGAGATAGGGAAATGGGGAGATAGAGGTAGAGAAATATATGGATAGAAAGGGATAAAGAGGAGTAAGAGAGAGAGAAAAAGAGAGAGTGGAATATGATGGAGGGATAGAGAGGGAAATATATATAGAAATACATATAACTAGGGAAAGATAGAGTAGGAAGATAAAGGGAGAGAGATAGTTAAAGAGAGAGAGAGATATAGGCAGATTAAGGGAAAGGGGGAGAGATAGGTAAAGAGGGAGAGGGAGAAGGAGAGGGGGAGAGGGAGAGGGATGGATAGAAAGAGGGAGATATATCTAGAGATAGAAAGGGAGAGAGAAACATAGAGATAGAGATGAATATAAAGGGAGTGGGGGAGAAATAGATATAGATATAAAGAGAGATAAATATATGGAGACAAGGAGGTGGGAATAGAGAAATGGAGTGTGAGATAATGGGGATTCATTGCTCACGAGTCTCTTTGTTCTCAAGAGAATCCCAGAAAGCGAATTGTTCTTAACCACCTCAAATGTTGTTGAATGAAGAAATTGCAAAGAAGACCATATAAAGACTACTTATTCCAAAAGACTACTTTGGAATTCGAGAGATCAGGGTTCCAAGATTTTTTCCTCAGAAAGAATAGCTCTTGACCAAAGAACTACATCGTGGTATCAAGGCGTTAGCGCGGTGCACTGGAGTCCAAAGGACGTGCTGGTGTCCAAGGCAAACAAAGAACTCAAACCTTGAATAGAATAACTAGAACCCTATTATCTTGCACAGATCTAAGGTCTATTTAATAAAATATATTAAACAAAAAGTAGAAAGTGAAATCAAGTATAAAGGAGAGCTAAGAGAGAACTTACAAATGGCCAAACGTTTGAAACCCTCCTCCAAGCTTTGCCTCGAGAACCTACACACAAGACGAACAAGGAAAAATGTTGGGGTTGTTTCGGGGCTTGCCGCAGTCAAACCCCCATTTTGGTGTTCCCATCTCCACAGACTATTGAAAATGGAGGTAATTATGTAGCTTAAAACTTGTAAAACTATGTGATTGTAGATCTAATTAAGTGTTCTTTATTATAAATTCTTTGTGTATGATTATCTGTTTAGATCAATTTTACCAATTGTAGAAAGTAGATAGAAGATTGTAGAAGAATGAGACAAGAAGATAGAAGTGACACAACATATATGTCGACAAACCCTTTTGGGAAAAAACTCCACCACCAGAATCAATAGTGCTTGTATTATTTAACCTTAGAACAATATTACAATAATTTTGTATCAATCCTTGATTGGTATGCTTCGTTTGCCTTCAACAATTCTTCTTCACAACCTGCAATAAACTCTAATAAAACTCTCTTCAACTTGCTGCAATTAATAGACAATAATGAGCATTGAAAAATCCAAAGAATTGTCAATTACAAGAGCACAAAGCTCCTCTCAAAAAGCTACACCTATTTTGTTCAAGTAGAGTTTCATCATGTAACATGAAGTCAAAACCAATGTCTCTTCAATTTAGGCACCCCAAACTGAACTCCTAACTGATCGTTGGTCAAGAAAATATCTTCCAAGCTTCTCCTCAAAGTTGGCGCCCAAGAACGGGCCCACTTAACATAGCCTTGTAAATATCTTCTCATGCAAAAGGTGTTAACTTCAAGATGCCAACTTGGGCACCCAAGGTGGGTCCAAGTCAATCTTTATTAACTAAAACATATCTCAACATCAATTCATGCAAACATTATGCATGATTGATCATCCTCACTTAACTGAATGTATCCACCTATTATCTGTCATGCAACTGAAGTAATTAGTCATGCATTCCAAGTCAATTGAAGTCAACTAGCATTCAATTAAAACTAACTACATGCAACTAAAGATAACTAAACCATAACTGAACTGGACTGAACTGAACTCATGCAAATATCAATCCCTAACTTGTAGGATCCAAAACATGCATTACTGAGGTGTTATCAATACTCCAAATAGTTAAATTTAAGCAAGGTGGGTTCCACCTTCCATGTGGGTGCCCCATGTGCTCCTATTTTGTAGGAGCTCTTCCTGGGCGTCCCCACATGTTCCTATCATTTAGAAATAATTACAAATGTCAATTTACATGTTTATTTCATTCGAATTTAATCTCTTTCTAATCCTAGTGTTGGGGAACACTTTCCAAGGACTTAGGAGATACATGAAATATGTTTAGGATTGCAATTAAATGGCATCCTATTCCCAACATGATAACTAGATAGATAGAGAGAATAAACAAAATGGAAAAAATAGGAAGTGGTTAAAACAATCCCCGCTTGAGGAGGAGAACCCACACCACCAAATAGCAGATGAACAAAGTGATCTAATCTATTCGCAAATAGATAAGAGCAAGAGAGTGTTACCAACAGTCCTCGACCCACTCTTGAATTGACAGACACACCATTGAATGCTTGCTAGAGAGCCTTGGTTGTTGGAGGGACCTCAGTCCGACAAAGCTTCGCTTGTAGAAGTGACATTGCAAAGAGTAGGAAAGGTTGATAATCGAATGAGATTGAGAGAAGCTATGTTTGAATGAGAGAGAACCCCCCAAAATGAGAGAAAAAGCGGAGTTTTGTTGCATGCAAGGGCAAGAGGAGTCGTTACACTCAAAATTTTGACTGCAGGGACACATGTTAAGAGTCAAAATTATGAGATTCCTCGTTCCAAACTCAAAAAACCACCAGGACGCTACCACACTGCGTAGATGTTTGCACACCATGCAAGCGTCCCACACATCATTTTTTAGGAAACTGGGTAGTAGACTGTTGTCGCTTCATCATTGGACCTCATGGAGTTAGAATCGCAAAATTTTGACCCATGAGGCTCTTAGCATAAATCGCCTAGGAGTAATAAATGGAAGGAAAAGTGCTAAAATGTGAAATTGCTCCTAAGGTGCAATTTTGTGACATTACATTTTTCCCCCACTTTAGTGGACTCGATTTTGGAAAAATCAGCCATACTAAAGTAGAAAAGAGAAAGCCAACACAAAACTTCAAGTTTTTTTACCAATTTGCATGCCAAAAGGATACTATAGAGGTTGCAGAGGTCGAGTTGGCAAGTACTAAAGATACCCCCAGTGATTGAACTCGGCAAAGAATACAACGTTTGTTGTGAAAAATCACACAAAATTTGATAATGCAAAACTCCAAATTTTAAGTTAGCTCAAAAATTGAAAGAAGCTACTAAGACGAGAAGAATGATCAAGAAAAATTTTGATGGTTCGGAAGAAAAATTTGGTAAAGAAGTTGTTGTATGCCCCCTTCTAGTTTTCCCCCTAGTCTAGTGAGGGAAAAGTAGGATAAATGGAGGGAACACAATCGCCGAGAAAAATGGACCCCAAAGGGCCTATATATACCCAGGTGGGCCCCTAGAAGGGTCATTTTCACTATTCACTACAAGAGTTTTGTTGACTTTTGTGAGAGAAAAGTCAACAAAATGACACACAGACGAGATTATCTAGAGTCCAGGCTAGACCAGCTACAAGAGGATATGCACGAGGGCCTTGAGGTTGACCAAGTGAGTCATTAAACCACTTTTTAATGCATTTTCTTAAGATTTTTGCTAGCTTTTTGGAAGAATTGGAGCACATGTGTCCATTTTGCGCACCTGTGTCCTTGTGCATTGGTTTCCCTCTAGTGCGTTGGGGACCCACGGGCACGCTTGTGTCCACCAAGCGTGTCGACGTCCCGCCAACTCTAATGGTGGGCCTTGGACGCATTCGCAATGCACACACGTTTGCACAATGCACCAGCGTCGCAGAGGTTCCACTTAGTAGATTTTTCTAAAAAAATTGAATATTAGATGTTCTGACATAGGTTTTCTTTTCATTTTACAGGATTATCCTGAGATGACAAGAGCATCCCGACAGGCAGGTGCTACGCGTTATCTGGGATCAATACCAACGCTTATCAGATGTGAAGGAGATGCTTCTACAATAGATCAGCCTCTGGTATATTTATCAGATACCATAGATGTACCACGATCGGATACTTATGGCATTGATGGAGCAGTGGGACTCTACCACCTCAACTTTTTGCCTCTTGACAAGTGAGATGACTGTCACGCTAGAGGATGTCTATCGCATCCTTGTCCTTCCCATTCGCGAGCAGAGAGTACTTATCGATGATACACGCTCTGCTCAGGAGCGGCGTGAGGGGATCGAGTACTGCTCAAGCCACACTGATGATGGCGATGGGATCAACCATATCTACACATGCTGGTTCGAGTAGGGAAATGTTGTAGTGTCCTTATTACGATGGGTTTTAGTGATCACCGTGGCCACTCAGGTCACGATAGATGTGCAAGGCTCTCACCTACACAGGTGCCTCATGCATATTATCCAAGAGATAGAGGAGCGTAGGATGGTATACGCGTGGGGGCGCAACATGCTCACACCCCTATACCACAAGATGGGTAGGTACATGCACTATGAGTTTTGGAGCCTAACAACATGCACCTTGCTACAGGTGTGGGCCTTTGCCCACATCACATGTATACGACTAGAGGGATATCCCTAGGTATGGGATTATACAGTACCCATGGCTCATCGATACGAGTTTATTCAATAGTGGAGGCATAGACACCTATAATTCTAGCAACTGCAGTTTGAAACCTTGTAGTGCAACTAGGTCAAGTGGTGGCCCCATCAATTTTTTCGATGGGTAGATGATGGCAGGTTCCTGAGGAACCTGTAGTGTGACCGTTTTCTCCTTGGTCGCACATATTTTGTCATTATGCCTTACTATTGGACTAGAGTTATGTGGAAGCATGGTCGCATCCAGGCCATCCCCCCTGCAGTCCCATCTTATGCATGGGTCATGAGGAGCGCCACATGGCCAGGTGATCATTGGTTGCCCACCATCTTTGACGTTGTCCTATTTGACGACGATGTTGATGACTAGGACTTACCAGAGATGCAATTAGTCAATGATGTAGGAGTGGCGATAGGCTACCAGGCCTGCTGGGAGGCACATGACCCTGCTCCCATTTTCTCGACGAATACCCCTAGTGCGAATCCAAGTCTGCAGGGAGAGGCACCATCGAGGACAAGGTGAAAGAGGGAAAATTGAGGTAGCAAACAACAACAGTATGAGGGAAAGGAGGAGGCTAAGGTAGTAGAAGTGAGGCCAAGGTGGCAGCGGAGGATGTCTTCTACTCCAACCTACAGTCCCAGTCTCATCTACAACACCATATCCAGTCGTCAACCCTGTGGTGGATCTAGCTACACCACGAGCAACACTAGAGGCAAGAGGTGCAGGTCCCAACATTGCTCCACCTCCGGACCCACATTGGCAGCTAGGCGACCCAAGTACAATAGTTAGATTATGTCATTTCATTTTAGTACTCCCAATTTTTCATCTGATGTATACATTTTTCTTTGGTTTTATGTATATACATCATGTGTGATACTGATATATCTCTTCTCTTTGTGGTTGTAGTGGATACACAAGGAAGGATTGGGCTTTTTGCTCAGTGCATATCAAAGTTGGCCTCTACTGTTCCAATCCAAGGTCCCATTCTTGACACTTATCGACCAATTTCAGCAGGGTGACATGCCCAACTCTTGGATCTATTCGTGTGGTTGAGGACGACGTACGAGGAGGCATGGGTGAAGTTCGTGCAAAGGACAACCGATGCCACTTCTGCCCGGGGATAGAGGGATCAGGTTTCAGCAGAGCTACGGATTGCACTAGTTGAGCGAGATGCGGCTGCGACGAGAGCAAAGGATGCTAAGCAGGCACGTGACACTCTTCAGAGCCAGCTTGATGACCTCGCATGACAACCAGTAGGGGATCAGCAACTATGGGACACACTCAGAGCAGCATAGATTTGTATAGCCTCCCTTGAGGGAGAGATTCAAGGATTCCACGTGGTACATTTTGCTTCCTAGTCCCAAAGGGCTCACTCCATGTCCATCATGCAACCCCATCAATAACCACAGCCACAACCACCAGAGCCAGAGGGCTTAGGGAGACACATGCCTAGGGCTTAGATAGCCATTTTGTATATCATTTTTGTAGCGATGTTATATATTTTGTAGAGCATTTTTGATGTATAGACATTTGGTACACATATACAACAACCACTTACTATTTACGACAGTGGCACGACACATGTTCATGACATTGATATATATATATATATATACACGAGATGTCGATTCTGATATCATGGTGTTCTTTTACTTTATGTGTATGCTTTTTAATTTTATGTATAACTATAGATGTTATATTTATGGATGTATGTTTATATTAGATACTATCATGATTTAATAAACACACATGGATGGATGTATGTTAGTTAAATACAATGATGATCTAATTGTCTAATCAAAAGCTATAATATAATGCATGGATACATAGCATAGTGAAAACACATGTACGTATGTCTCTCTCTCACACACACATGGTTACGTCATAACAAAAAAAAAATCATAATGTGTTAATGAAGGAATGTCAAAATGTGCAGTGTTGCAACCCCAAGGAGTGAACGTTACGCATGTGACACGTAAACACAATGCATAGTATCGGTGAAGGTGCATTGCATTAACAAGTTCTTTTAGAGGCATCCCATCCATAGATGACAATCCATATGCACCTGAACCATACACGAAGATGACAATGTAAGGGCCTAACCAATTAGGACTGAACTTCCCCTTTTGATCAGGTGGCGCATTTACATTTCTTTAATTCTCATAGAGAACTAGGTCACTTGCCTTGAAAGTCCTAGGAAGAACACCTTGATTGTATTGTTTAGATAGCAATCATTGATAAACTTTAAGATGGTCAACGACTTGTAATCAGTGCTCATCAAACATCTCAAGATGATGTAAACGATTGGATCAGTAAGTTTCATCATCAATCAACCCTTTAAGGGAAACTCACAAAGACGAAATTTCCAACTCCAAAGGCATGATAACTTTGGTGTTGTACATGAGGTTGTAAGGCATTGTTCCAATCACCATATGAAAACTCATGTGATAGGCCCACAAAGTGTATGTCAGTTGAATGTGTCAATCCTTACCATGTTTATTCATGATTTTATGAAGAATGAGATCAAGAGTTTTATTAGACGCTTCTGCTTGGCCATTAGATTGAGGATAATATGGTGTAGAAAATCTATGTTGAATATGAAATTTCTCTAGAAATTGCTTCACTTCCTTGTTCTTAAATGGTGTACCATTATTGGAAACTAAGGTGGAAGGAAATCTGAAGCAAGCAATGATTTTATTTAGAAAAAAGCTACAAATAGCTTCAATAGTTGTAACTGTCCCTTTCATAAACCAAATAATTCTCAACCACTTGTTGATAACCCTCAAACTTTTGATCAAACTTTTGTTGGTGATCATCATAAACCTACTTCCTCTTCACCCACTTCACCTCTCTTTCTTACCACTCCCCTATGCCAAACACCCAACCTTGTCCCCGTTCACCCCCTTCTCTGCATAATTCACCCCTTCGGTTTGAAAACAACTCCTTTAAAAATGTTGTTTTAGGATCATATCCAATGGAATCTAAGAGGAAAAAGGAGGCCCCTTATATTGGAAAAAATTATGCTCCTAAAATAACTTTGACACCTCAAGAGCACATCCTTGCTAAAAATCAACCCCAACTTCCTTCCCACGAGCCACTTGGCGAAGACTCCTCGATGGAATCTATTGATCAAAATCCTACAATGGTTGCCCAAAACTGTAGAATTCTAAATTAGTTTAATGTACTTCATTCTGATGAGGAAACCCTCCCAGACTCCTTCCAATGAAGTGCAAAGTCCAATCATGGAACGTGCAGGGACTGACCCTAACAACTTATAAATTTTAGGTCAAAAAGTCCTTACAAATCAATCAAACTAATGTCCTGATGCTACAAGAAGTGAAAGTGAGTTTCGTTCGACTCAAAGCTACCCTTGCTTCCATATGTCCTGATGTGAGATTTCTCCATACTAACCACTTTGACAGTGGTGGTGGTGTTGCTTTAGGCCTTGCCCCATGGTTAGCTAAGCATATTGTGGTTGTTGGATCTGATCCTAACAACTTTTGTGTTTGGGCTATTACTCTCATCAATGACATGGTGGTGGGGTTTTACTTGATTTACACCCCTAATTCTCTTGCTAGGAAAACCTTGCTCTGGGAGTGGCTTCACACTAATCTTCCTAATGCTAAGTAGGTCCTCGGAGGTGACTTTAACATGGTGCAGCAACTTTAAGATCGTAGCTGGGTTGGTCCTCACCTAACCCAGTCTAAACTTGAAGCTTGGATGTTGGCTTGAAATTCCCTTGGTGTGCATGATCCTCTCTTGGGTAAAATCATCCTTCATATGCCTCATTGGTATACATGGAGTAACTGCAGAGAAGAAAACACAAGAAAAATGAGTTGGTTGGAAAAAAAAATTATATCTCCCCCAATTGCCCCATTTTTCCTTCATCTGATGGTCATCTTGTTTCTGTAGACCTTTCAGCCACTGTCTTACCATCTTCCCATCTTCATCATTCTTTCCCTCTTGAATTCCACGCCCCCTTCCAATGATCTTCCCTTCAAACTCAATGTCACACATCTCCAAATCAGGATTGCATTGATGGTTTGTTTGCCATTTGGAATTCGGAACCAAGACCACAAGAAAGCAGATGTATTAGTTGGTGGGAGAGAACTATTGCTAGATGTACAATCTTTCTTCATAACTATGGGCGGAGAGCTACAACCAAATGTCGCAGGCTTGAGAAATCTCTACAAGGGCAGCTTGTATATGGGTGAGCATGTTTGGCTTATGACCCTTGCAACAACTCATTGCAACAATTTGTGGCCAATGTTGAAAACATGCTTCAAAAAATTGTTGTATAAAGGAAAGGTGCCCAAATTCGTGCCCGACTTCAATGGATTAAGGATGTTGATCATGACTCCAAATTCTTCTTTCAATATCTTAACCACAAGCATAAGATGGGGAATATTTCTGCAATCAAATCTGTTGTTGGTTCCCTACAAACCAGTTATTTTGACATTATGAATACCTTGTATGAGCACTTCAAAAACCTTTTATAAATGAATCAATTAATGATTCCCTCCTTCCCATCCTTGAGGATAGTGTTGCTAGATGTACACCAAAGAAAATAGACCCTGAGATAGTAAGTTCTTCGATCACCTTCTCTCCATAGATGAAATTGATGTTGCCCTTCAATGTATGGCTTTAGAGTAAAGCCCTAGTATTGATGGGCTTCTGGTGGAATTTATAGAGCTCTTTGGCCTCACATTCAAGAGGATTTTTTTTATGTTTACCTTGAGGGAATTAAAATGAGTTCCTTAGGATAGGTGATTAATCAGGGGTTGATTAAACTCATTCCCAAAGGCAAGGAGGAATATATTGTTAATGAGTGGCGACCAATTACTCTCCTCAACACATCTTATAAAATAATAGCCAAAGTGCTAGCTCGAAGAATTATACACATCTCCCAAATGATAGTGTGTCCAGAGCAAATTGGATTCTTGGGAGAAATATTTATCTTAGACAATTTGATTCTTGCTTGGGAAACTGCTGAATGGGTGCAACAATATGCTCAAGATGCACTAATTATAAAGATTGACTTTGATAAAGCCTATGACCACATTCACTAGTCTTTCATCCTTAAAATGCTAAAATGGAACGTTTTTGGCTCTAAATTATGTGATCAAATCTGCATGGTCTTTAGGGATGTTAATAGTAGAGTGGTTGTTAATGGTAGTCTTTCTTCTTCCTTCCCTTTGGAAAAATCTATTCTTCAGGACTGCCCCCTTGCTCCCTTCCTTTATGTCCTTGTTATTGATACTTTAGGATATCTTTTTCAGCATGCTGACCTAAATAGGCTTATCCAAGGCATTTCTCTTCTAGGAAACACTACTGTACTCAACTCGCATTTTGTCGATGATAGCATGTTGTTCATAAAAAAAATTGAGGAAGAAGTGACTAATACTTTGGGCATATTGGATCTATTTTGCACTATTTCAAGCTCCAAATTGGCAATGCATGAAACCAAATTTATAATGATTCACCCCAACCCTCGACTACCTTAGATCCCTAGTGAATGGAACAAAGTGAAGCAGGGAAACATCACGAGATACCTTGGTATCCCTTTTGTCATTGGAGTCTCGCTTAAAGAGATGTGGTTTTGGTTCTTACAAAAAAATTTAAAAAAACTTTTGAATTAGACTAATAAGTTCCTCTCGATGGCTAGTAGAATCCAAGTTGCCAATAAAATTCTTTTGGACAATCATGTCTATATCTCTTCTTGTTGGATGCCTTATAAAATATGTTACAACCAGCTGATTCAGCTTATTAGAAATTTTATTTGGGTGAAATGAGGTAATAAAAAAGGCTTGCCTACTACCTCGTGGACTCACTGCATCCAACCAAAAGATAAAGGAGGATTGGGAATTATAGATCCATATACTTAAGGCATCTATCTCATAACAAAATGGATTGTGAGAGCTTTGGATGGTGATGGTCTTTGGAAATATCTTGTGTGCCACCGTATCCAAACGATTACTATTGGTTGTTCTTGGGACTTGGTCAGTTGGAAAGATAAAATTCTTCTTGCATCTTATTTTAAAACACATGATTAAGCCCCCTTTTACTCCATTTGGAGAGCGTGGCAAACTACATCAAAAAAACTAATTTGGTATGACCAAAACGTGAGTCATGGCTTAAGTTTCGCCTCTTCTTCCATTTGGTGGAACCGTTTGGTCCAGTAAAACAATTGTTTGTTGGCTATTATCAAGAATCTCAAAGGTAGACAACTATTTAAAAAAGGCATCCAATGTTTTTTGGGACTAATGGGACCCTTTAACATTCAACTGAAAACCATGGTTGTAGCTTAAAGCTTAGTTTCAACTTCCCCGTCTTATGAGACCCCAATTCAAAAAATCAAACAACTTGTTAAAGCTAAATTGTTACAACTCCTCTCTACACCATGTCATGACAACTTCCTTAAAGATTGGAGATGGTCCAACAATCAAAACCTTTGAAATTTCCCTCTTAGACTGATGTATAAACAACTTCTTCCATCAATACCATTATCCCACCGGCTTAACCTCAAATGGAAATGCAAACTTAGTAGATCAAGATGGAACAAGTTAAGCTCCTTAATTTGGAAGTCTAAAGCTGATGCTCAAGTCCAATTGACAACCTAGAAAATTCTCCACATCAAGGTCCCCATTGGCGATCGGCTCTCCTTCATTTCCCCTCCTCCAACTTGTCCATTTTGCTCCAAAAAAGAAACTATCAAACATGTGTTTTGGTTTTGTCCCCATGCTTAGATAATCTGAAACTTTCTCTTTTCTAACTTCTTTGTGCTTTTTCCTCGGAGGTGGTCTTAGAGAATTGCTCTTCTTGGTCTCTCCTCATCTCACAATATTATTACTCAAACCCTCAGACACATCACTCATAAACACATTTGGAGATTTCGATGTTTGGCAGCTCCCTCTCACACCTGTCAACCCCTATAAGTCAAATTGATGACTATATATGTGAACCTTTATCCACAAATCCTCATTCTCCAATTTGCCATCCAAGGTAATGTTGATTCTACAGCTTAGTACCTTTGAGGCAAAATTTAAAATGCAGGACAATCATGTTGGCAACAAAATTCTTCAAATGGGAGTTCCATGTTATAATTTGTGATTTGCAACCTTACTGAATGTGGAGGTGTGTCATTTTCAGCCACAACTTGCCGACAATGAATCATCTCAAAACATTCTCCCTGCTATGGAGTTCATTAACTACGATCACTGCACTTTGGAGTGACCCTGCTAGGTCTTGTTGTTTCCTTCTTACTGATGTGGGACAACAATTTTTGCTATCGAACAACAATTTACACATTACATTGTTGCTCTCTTTTTCTGTTTGTATGTTGATCACCTGGTCTGTTGTTGTTTTAGATGTTAATGGACAAAACTTTTCCTTGTAAACATTGTTTTTTGTATTTGTTTCCAATTTATGTTGATGGACATCATTGTAGGTTTTCTAAGTTTCTACTTTGGACATCACTGTTTGTTGTTTTTCATTGGTTTTGGGCAACATTTAAACTTGTAGCCTATATCTATCTCTTGTTCTTAATCCAATTAAAAAAAAAAAAAAAACTTTCGTCTTCGAGTCTCAACCTATGACAAATCTACAAAATGATGGTGGGGATGGCCATATAGTTGTTTGTCAATCAAACCCCTATTTTGGTATTTCTACCTCCACAATAGCCAATAAAATTGATTGATAACAATGTTTGTGTACTAACCTTAAATGCATCTAAGGTTGTTATGAGTAAAAGTGTATAAAACCCTACTCAAGTGCGTCAAAGAATGATTCCTATATGAAAATGACAAAATCTACCTAAAAGGAAGTCAAAATAAACTTAGGAAATCTAAAACATAATGATACCTTGCATTAGGCTACAAGTAGGATAAAGCTTGAAGATGAGAACACTTGGGAAACAAGTCATTAGGTTGAAGGAGATAGCCAAATGCATCTCCCAAACCTAGAATCCATCATACTCTTCTATTGGCATCAATCTTCAATCATGAAATATAACTTGATCAAATTTACAAATAAACTTGAAAACTTGCAAATTCATATTTGTAGCACGGAATGTAATGATCTCTTACTCGTCCAAGATTTCAATTCTTGCCTTCTAATCTAGGGGTATTTATAGGCATTTCTCTAATTTCTTGAAAATTAGACCCCGATAGGTGACATTTGCAATTTGAATTTTGAATGTTAAATGTTGACACTGACATTCAAATTTGGATCCTGACAAAATAGGGGGACTCAAATGCCCAAGGGCATCCCAATCCTAGCCCAATTTTCCAAGAAACAAGGTCTCAAGGGCAAGACATTAAATGAATGCATTTGTTCAATGCTTGCAATTTCTCCAAAAAACCATGAAATAGGCCTCGAAATGCATAATTTAGGGGATTAGGGCCTAATTAGGAGATGTTGAAAATGCATAAATGCAAGGGTCACTAAAGTAGGTCCAAACTAAGTGTGAAATTGTACTACCACCTACAAGGGAGCACAATTTTTGATGCTACATGAGAAAAAGATTGTTTTGTACTCATAAAAGTACATATATATACATTGATGATCTTGTAGTTTCCCTAAATTTGTTGCCCTCATGGAGGGTAAGGCCACTTTTGATTGGAAGATGTGCAAGGGACAATCAATCTGTGGTTGGAAGAAAAACACTTGAATGATGCTCTCTTACAATTGAGATGTCGAAGACTTGGTTTATTAAAACAATGATTTTGATATCACATTGTATTATAATAGCATTGTATTTCACGTCTATGATATGACATTTGTATCATGTCATATTTGATCTGTTAGATGTAATTCTTAATAAAAAGCCATGTGTTTCCTTGATGTTATGATGATTTATTTAATAATCAAATCTGATGATGACCTTATTTTATGAAAGTAATGTGGACGACTAAAAAATTATTGTACTATAAATGTTTGGCTCTTTTACCTTATGTTTTAATTAGATAAAACAAGAAGGGCCCGAACCCATTACAAAACAACCAAAGAGGCAAAAGAGAGAAGTCTCACAAAGAATGAGAACAAAAAAACTGAAAAACAAACTCTAAGCAAAAAAGACCAGCAAACAAAGAAAGACTCCCAAAGGAGAGACAAAACAAGCTACCAAGAAAAGATCAAAACCTAGCAAAGTGTTTGACCAGAGCATGGAACCGGAAAAAAAAAAAGTTTTAGAGGGACCCAAAACCTCAAGCAAAGACAGTCAAGGCGGTTTGAACCCAAATTTCACCAAAGGCCTCAAAAGAGGGGCTGGACTGGAATGTAATGTCCTACTTTTCAAATCAATTGATGGTTCCTCATTTACCTTGTTAAGCATTCAAACAAGTCTCACACCTACAAACCACTGTTGAGTCATTGGAAAACAAGTTTCAGCCAGCTGCTATTTAATGGTAAAAGCGTCCAAAATCTCACTTATCACATAAAAGCCAGATAAATATTGATTTGACAACTAGATGGGAACATTCTATTTCCATTTGCAATGCTTTTTGTCAATTTGATGGCAACTTTATTTTTTCCATTTGCATTGCTTTATGTTTTAAATCCACATACAAATATTTCATAGTCAAATAATACTTAATTTCTTTAAGAAAATAAGTTTATTTCATTCCATTATTTAGCATTTATTAATAATTGTTTAATCCAGCCACATGCAGCTAGAATTTGCATGCATAAACACATACTCTCTAACATATTAACATGCATATAGTTTTCTATCTGCATAATCCTTGAACCTCCTTTGCTGCAAGTGCTAGTATTAATTGTTTCAAAACACTATATAAGGACACAAAAAATAGTGTTTTTATTTAATGAACCAGTAGGTTCGTTACAGTGGTGGATGCATAAATCCATTGCATTCACATAAAAGCTATGCTTAACTTGTATTAAATCAAGCTGCAACAATATTTCCTACGTCGTGCATTTTTTACACCATAAAAGTGCAATATGCCCAACTGTATCAAGGAAAAAACTTGGCGTCCAATCAGGGGTTTCTCTGTTTGAGGCGTCTCAAACAACCTCCATGCAAATTATACCATTTCTCCAGCAGCATTCACAGAGCAGATAGTTCAACTTCATGAGTTGCAGGGCGGTAAGCTACAAAAGTGCCATCATTTGCAAAAGAACCAGGATTGAAGCAGGTGACCCCAGTGTATTTGAATGCTTTCTGCTCAGCTTTATCTGCTAATACTATCTGCTTAGAGAAAAAAAAAAACCCATGCTACATTAAGCTAATTCTTTTGTTTGTATTGAAATTGGCAAAGGCTGAAATAATGAATCCAATATTTTCATTCAGGAGAAAAAAATAGAACTGCGCTATGATGACTTTTCAAAACCATAAATAGACTATTGCACCAGGCAATTGTTCTTTCAGATGTTTAAGCTACGAAAAACATATGACCGCATAAGCACCGATGAAGCTCTTGCTATGCATGATTTCAGAAGAGTAACTCTACAATCTAACATGCAGTGGGCAGCGGAAAACAGGCAGCAGGAAAAATAAAGAAAAATGGATAAGAATGCTTGGCAAAATTCTCAGCCTCGCCAGTACAAGACTAAAAGCATTAAAACCATAGGCTCCACTCCAGATCAAGAAAATGATAAAAAGCTTTTGAATGGAACCCTGTGCGGATGATATAAAATAATAAAGCTGACAGTGCAAAAAATTATATATATATAAACATAAACACCCATCTTAAGTTGTTGCCATAATTTGTATACCTGAAATCTAATCAGCATCAATGTATAATAAGCAATCCATACGTGATTAAATTTCATCAGACATTTCTATTAATCTACAACATTATAAATAATTATTATATTATAGTTTCCTTTTCATTTATGTATCTACAGCTCAGAGGAAGAAAGATACCGTGTGAGGTGTGGGGTACAAGCGTAAACAATGATCAAAATTCCAGATAATAGGTTGTATTGTGAGAGGCAATGGGCAAAGATGACTTTGATGGGTTACAGTAGCAACCAACTGTCATAAAACAAAAGGGTAAGCTTCCACACTCATCAGCTCATTTTAGAAAAAATAAAAAACATTTAACATTGTTAACATAAATGAAGGAAGCATACATGTTCGAAAGGTTCAGTTGTTTCCTCTGAAGAAGGAGGTATTATGCAGGACCTCCGCATTCGATATAACATGTCTTGCCGGAAAAGGACTATCTCTTGTGTATAGAATTTAATTCTGGCCATAAAGTTTAGTCAGTGGTTGACATTTAAATCATATTGGGTAATAACAGATCCTTAGTTTCCCCTCACTGAACCAAATAAGACGAACTTGATTACCTGCAAGGATTGCTGGAGAAGATAGCATTCGGAACATGCTTCCTAACCTCTTCACAGAAGAAGTTTGGTAACGCGGGTCTGGGGAGAACTTTTGCTGGACCTACATTTGCAAAAGGATGTGTATCAGCTTATATTAAGATAAGCTCGGTAAAATTCAAGATTTGCACCCAAGGTTCTGTAACTGTTGAAAGAACAGCATATGAACCTAAAAATAAGGCAACAGCTTAAAAAACACAACATAGAGAGAAACAAGCAATAGAAGAAAAGAAAATGCAAGTTCTCAGTTATAGTATAAGCGAAGTTAAAAATGTGCAAACATTCGCATGATTGCATAAATGTCCACAGCTTATTGAGTGCAGAAAAAATGACCAAAATGTACAATGGAAAATTATGAGCAAATATATTCCTAAGAATTTCTTGTTACACTGAGAGCCGTTAACTACAATGGCAAATATAGATTGAAGTGCTAACAAAAATTAAAAAACAGTCTACATACATTATTCTTTTTAAATTATAATTATAAAATAACTCTTTATGCAGATCAGGGATCAGCATAAACTACAGTGGCAACAAGGGGTGGAATGTAATGGTTTGAACATGTTAACAAAAATTAAAAAACAGCTGCCATATTTAATTTTTTTAAATTATAATTATAAAATAACTATTAAGCGAATAAAAATAAAATGATTAATGTCAAGAGGCATTCCACAATGGCAGCGAAGGGTAGAGTGTAATGGCACAAATGTGTTAACAAAAACTCTTACACTTGTTTTCAATTTGGCGAGTTTTTCAACTATGCTTCAGATATTTATACTTGTTTTTAAATAATTCTAAGATAAAATTAAAAAATTCTCTAATAAGTAAATAAAGTAAATAAAATAGTTTAGAAAGTAAAATAGAATAGATCCAAAATTGATATATGAATTTTGTAAAGTGAAATTAAAAAATTCTTAAATTAATTATAAAATAATTCAAAAATAGTGGCGACTTACCAGCATCATCGGGACCTGGTATAAATAAAAACCGACTCCCTTCTTTTAGTCGGGAATGAGCAGCAATCATTGACCCCAGCTTACCAAACTGTGCTCTGCTAAAGATGGTAATTTATGTAAAAGCAGATTTATTGAATTCGTTTATTACTAGCAATAACTTTTTTACAAAACTCCTTGAAAGGAGGCTTAGTTAATACTAATTCAAAGATATATTACATTGTCTCCAACATGTCAAATACCAGACTTACCGCAGTTCTGAAAAAGAATGGAAAGCAAGATTGCATGGATGAGAGCAAAAATTGCCCATGAAAACAAATAAAGAAGGTACAATTTCAACTGCTTCATATCCATCCAAAACTGTGGCAACCTTTTCCATGGTCTTTTCTACAGTGAACAATCAGAGCATCAAACTTCCCTAAACTTATCAAAATCAGACCATAATTGATCCAAGACTGACAGAAGAAAGGAAGCATTACCTCAGCACAGTCAACCCAGACATCAGAGAGGATAACAAACATATCATTGACGGCCTTCTCTTCCAGATCGGCAAACCTGGTCTACATGCAGTCAAAGAAATAAACAGCAACTTTAAAATCATCAATTTTCATTTCCTCTGTATTTAAAGTTTGTTATATGAATACAGAATTCCCATCTTAGCAACAAAATATTTAGCTAATTGTTTTTAAGCAGAATCAGAAGGATACAGTTTCATCTGTTGTCAGAGCACCCCCACCAAAGAAATCAAGACCTGCCGTTACAGAGAGAGATACATTTCTATTCTCCAATGGTGGAAACCCACATGTATGTATCTATAACTCATACAAAGAAAAAATATGTTAGCTGGTTAACTTCAAGTGGATTACATAGTGAATAACTAAGCACCTTCCCCAAATAGATCTTTCAAGAAATAGAACTTTGCTATTATTTTCATTCCAGAATTGGTAATTTTACCTATGGAAATAAATAATTATAGATTGAGCTGAAAAATTAATGATAATAAGTTTCCACAATCCATATCATAAGTCTGTATAGCTTCTGGATTTGATTGTGTGCAAAAATTTTTTAGCATCAACATTTCGGATCACACTACATGATCCATCATCAGGATGAAAGAGAGCATGAGAAATGATGATGGATCATGTAGTGTGATCCGAAACGTTGATGCTAAAAAAAATTTGCACACAATCAAATCCAGAAGCTATACAGACTTATGAACTGAAAAAGTTTGCATGCTTGCTTATGAAAGACAAATTTAAAATATTTAGCATGGAAAAACCCTGATGAGCTAGAAAAAGTAATGAAGAAAACTTTAGAAATGGATTTATTTCTTCTGGAAAAGTTTACTGCAGAATTAGAAAGACCTCTGTTCCCTTCTAAACAATTACACCAATTCCTCATTTACAGAAATTGTTAGAGCTGTCTCCTTTGTTCCCTGACTGTTCTCATCCCCCTTTGAAAATGAGTGTTGAGGATGATTAAATATTGTTTTTCTAGTGCTAAATGATCTATTTGTGGTTAGCACACCATTTTTGGCAGTTATCCAAAACCGCCCAAGAATAATGGTTACTTGGAAGAAAATTCAATGATGAACCTACTAGGTTTAAGAACATTAGTTCATTTTGATTTGATTTATCATGGGCAGTGTCCACCTGAAACTGATCCTCCAAAAAAATTCTAATCACACCTGCCTTTACATTGTTAGTTTTGAGCAAAGTTTTCTAGGAATTTAATTTCAATATTGATTTTGATGCATTTTTTAAGGAAGAATTGATGGGGAAGATTCCCAAGAATCCTCTTCTTTTCCCTTTTTGTTCTCTTTTTTCCCCTTTACCAGTTTCTTTCTATGTGATTCATTTTAGATCAAGTAGTCACCAGATCAGCTCAGAATATTGAACAGGTTCAATGAAGGATAACATATCAGGCCAAAATCTCTCCATATTTTGCAGAATTTTGAAACGAGGAGCAAAAGAGCAGAATATCCTGATACATTTCCTTGTGCATAAGAAAATCATATCAATCTTCCCTCAATAAAAAAAAATGGGGGGAAGAAGAACCCCATATGATTATTGGACCCAATCAGACATTAGAGCTGAAATAGCAGTTGAGATTTTCATCAAGTGTATAAGTATTTGTGTACTCATGACTCTAATGTAAATTATATATCAATGAACATTCTTGATTTACCTGTATGTCTGTCCTGAAAACAAATTGAGAAGCACAGAATGAAAGAAACACAAAACAGAACAGATTGGATTTGAACCTGTTGTTGACATATTCTCCACCATTATCTGTTCTTATTCTCTTGATCTTATTCCCACTTTGATTTTCCACAAATGCTTTGAACATTTCAAATTTGCTATACACTTCATCTTTTTGCTTAAGGAAGTAGACCCAAACTTTCCTTGAAAAATCATCAATGACTGTTAAGATATACCTAGCTCCTTCCTTTGATGGGGGATTCATAGGCCCACATAAATCACTATGGACAAGTTCAAGAGATTTACTTGCCCTCCAGGTGGACCTTTCAAATTTGTCCCTATGTTGTTTTCCGAACATGCATCCTGTACACACAGTTGTGTTTACCTTTATCCAAGGTAGTCCATCAACCATATTCATCTTTGAAAGCATAGACAAACTTTGATAGTTTAAGTGACCAAATCTTCAATGCCACAACTCACTTATGGAGGAACTTGTAGTAATGTAAGCTTTTTATTAACAGATGCTAAAAAATTGTAGATGCCATCACTCTCAACTCCTGTAGCCACAATTTTGAATCCATCATTAATGTTCTTGATTAGACACTTATCTGAATAAACCTCCACCTTATAACCATGTTGAGTTATTTGACTCACTGAGAGAAGATTTTTTGTTAACTTAGGTACAAGGTTCGCGTCTATTACTTCCAACTTCTTACCATCATGTCCTTTCATTAAAATTGAACCTATTCCTTCAATTGCATGTGAACTATCATCCCCAAGAAATATCCTTGCACCTTTTGTTTCTTCTAAAGAATTAAAGAAGTTTTTATTGTAAGTCATATGTTGGCTAGCTCCTGAATCAATATACCATGTGTCATTTGAGTTTCCTTGAGTAGCCAAAGAGGCTATCATTATATTATGATCACCATCTTCTTGAGCAAAATTTGATTGCCTTCTTTGATGAAATTTTCTTTGACCTCCTGCATGTGATTTCCTAGAACAATGATCACTTTTATGTCCTTCTCCACAATTATAACATTTGATAGATTTTTCTCTTTTAAAATGATCTTTTTTGTTTCTCCATACATTTTGTGCCTTTTGAAAACTATTCCTCTGTTGATTTTCCCTTGATTGATTCCATTGCCTTTGACTATTTCTATGTTGGTTCCCTTGATTTTGGTATGATTTATTTTGATTGTAGTTCTTATATTTGCCTCTAACCATAAATGCTTGAGAACTCTTGCTAGACTCACTTGTGAACTTTTTAAGCCTCTCCTCTTCATTCAACAAAGCTCCATACACTTCTTCCAATGTAATATCCTCAAATTTCCCAGTAAGTTCTAATGTGTGGATGAAGTTATGATACTCATCTGGAAGACTTCCAATTAAAAAATCTATAATTTCAGAGTCTGCATATTCAACCTTCATCATTGCAAGTTGATTTCTTAAGTTTTTCAATTTTGCAATATGATCATTCATGCTATCCCCTCCCTTCATTTTAAAATGAGTTAATTGCCTTTTGATGTCCATCACTTTTAATTTGCTAGTTCTTTCATACATTGTTTGCAAAGTTTCCCATATCTTCTTTGTTGTTTTCAGATCCTAAACATGAGACCTTATCCCTGGGACTAATTTGCCATAAAATGGTAGCACGTGCATTCATATCCATTTTATTCCATTTTTCATGCTTAGTTTCATCTGCAGGTTTGTCGTCTACTGCTAGCTCCCATAAGCCTTTCATTTATAAAACCAATTCCATCTCACATTTCCAACTTACATAGTTAGAACCATCCAATTTTGCACTAACCACAATATTAGAGAATTCAGAGGCAGCCATGCAGAAAAAGGTTTTGCTACCGCTGTTTGAAGTGTACTGCCAGTGTGAAAGAAGATAGGTACTGACTTTTTGAAGGAAAAAGCCACAAAAATTGCAGGAGTCATCTCATATGACGAAAAGCAAGGGTAGTGGTTTTGTGTTAAAACCAGTTTCTTGCTGGGGACAGGCAAGTTGGTTGGATTGTGATGCAGTTGTACGCCGACAGCACCCCTAAAACTTGGTGAATATAATTGGTATTGGTATTTGCTCTGTATGCAAAGTCCCTCGACCTCTCAAAGCACAGATTCCCCCATCGGCAAGGCAATTTCACTCATTTCAACCGCAAAAACTCTCCAAAACTCAACTTTATGACAAACAGGAAAAGACAGCTCAGGCTTCACCAAATCAGGCGGCGAGAAACTGCAACGGCATCTACAGACAACGTACCAGCCTCAGTTGGTCAAAAAGCTCCACTTTTCTTTCACCAGGCCATATGATATCATGAAGTTTTGGCTCTATAGATTCTCAAATCAAAGTCTCACAAAAACTGTTAACAGAACTTCATTCAAAGACTTTTCAATTCCCACATAAACACAGCCCACACAGTTTAGAGATTTTTCAGGTGGCTCCTACGATCTGCAACAATCTTCATAGCTTGCACGATCACTAACTATGGCTCTGATACCATGAAAACAAATTGAGAAGCACAGGATGAAAGAAACACAAAACAGAACAGATTGGATTTGAACCTGTTGTTGACATGTCCAAGGTATATTTAGCCGATAGGCAATATAGTATGAACGTTGAGCCTGAAACAAGTCTCACACTCTTAAATTCCACCATTACACTGAGGTGGTTTTCAGGCGAGCAACAAATTGGAATAAATTGCATCTTACACCTGTAAAATCTGTATCAAATCTGCAGTTATTAAAAATCGTATCAAATCTGCTTGCTTTTTTCCACTGCCATTGAAACTGACATCTCTACTACATGCAATCTAATCTAATCGCTGCAATATTTTCTATGGTATCCTTATCCTACTGTTACCACCATTGTATCGTTTCCTATAAATATGTATGGCTGCATCTATTTAAAATCATCCAACTCACATTCTACTTTAAAATTGTCTGGGCAAAAACATTCTGGGATTAGTGTGCAGTCCGAAGCTGAAGCATTCCAGCATTTTATCTTACCAGCCACAAGTCACAGATCCACAGGGTCAGCAATCTCAGTCAATAGGACAGCATATGCACCAAGATCCATCTAATCTTCAGCTGTTGTGCCCTCCATTCTCTCAAAACCTACAACAGCAGCAGGCATCATCACCATAGGAACAACAAACCCAGTCACAGAATGATTCAAATAGCTATCCCACAGAGCTACAGACAGACGCTGTCTTGCCTTGCAAGAGTCACAGTCTCAGGAAAAACAAGGTTAATTATTGTAAGATATCAGGAGAACTCTGTGAGTCTGTACGGTCCCAAAGGTGAATCTATATTTATATTGTTATCAATCAAGTTTATTCTGCAATGGCAGATTTGAAGTTTCTTCTTTGATTGTTTGTGTTTCTGTATATTGTTTGCTCTTTCCATTACTATAGGTTTCGTAATATTTCTCCTGTAAATTCTGTCCATTTATTTTCATTGCCATCGCTGACACCACGACTCATGACTCCGGCCTACTGAAACATTCCTCTCCTCATGCCTGAAAACAAATTTTGACTCGCAGCTAATATTTTAATTTAAATGCTGCAAAAATCTTTTGTTGCACTCAAGAATCTATTTTGTTTGTTTATACTGTTATTATTATCTCTCTCTGATCACTGCAAAAATCTTTTCTCCACCTCAAAAATCCGATATTTTTCATCGGTGCAACCATTGCACCCCCTTCTGGTGCAAGTGCTAGTATATAATACTGATGCTTTTATAAATAGATCATCCTTGTCTTGTAGCATGAAATGTTGTTGATGTTGAGATAATGGATCAGGCAGTTTCTGCACAGAAGCATCATCATGCTGCCCCGAAAAAGACTTAAAAAGTTCCTTCACAGAGAATTTCAAACTGTTACAAGTGCAGTAGCAATTGATTGAAATTGCAGTCACCTCACAGCTACAAATCAATGCTGAACATCATTTTGCTTTACGAATCTTTGGTTACAGCTTCCTCTTCTTTGGATAGCTGAGATATTGCCATAGAAGCAAAGTTGCATGGACACGGATACTGATACGGTATTGGATACGGATACGGCCATTTTTTAAGACCCCCAATATGGATACAGCTGGATACGACATTCATAAAAAAAACACACATATTTTCTAAGTTATTAGAGGAGATTTTCATTACTTTAAAAGCAAATAAGAAAATATAAATTAAAATAATATTAATAATTTAGTAAAGAATAAATAGTTAAATATATATTAATAAATTTTATTTATATTTAAAAAATAAGTTTTTTTTTTTTAAATCTCTAACATTTAAACAATATAATATAAATATAAAATTATAAACAATTAACTTTTTTAAATTTGTAAAAAATTAAAACACCAAAAAAATAGTAGAGTTGTATTGGTAGAAGACAGAAAAATGGGTTGCTGAAATAGAAAAACATTTCATTTGTCTTCCTCATTTGATGTAGGTTTTATTTATACAAAAAAAAACAAAAAATTGCATGATTGAAGCTTTTTAAGATAATATTTTATTTTTGGAAGATTCATGTCAGCTTTTTTAAAAATCAAATCACATAGTATCCGACACGGCTGGAAAATCAAGGTTTTTTGGGCACGTGTGGGTACAGTATCCAACGTGTATCCATGGCGTATCACACAATTATCCATATCGGATATGGGGATACGCGTGCCTGGGGAGGGGCAGGGGCGTATCCGGCTACTCTGCATAGAAGTCAGTTGAATCGAATAATTTAGATTGGTTAAATTCAAAGGATAGTACCAAGATGGATCTTCATACCACATTCACGTCACTTAAACAAAATATTCTCATTATCAATTTACTGATCACTGACAATCAAAATTTTGTAGACAAATTGTCTCAGGTTAGGTTTATCCAAATTGATATTAATGCAGACCCAAGAATATGTTACGTCCCCTTTATGAATACTAAAGTCAGAGACATGTACATACACCTCATTACAATAGCCTATGCTTTAAAGGATACTCAATTAAAAAATTAAAGGAATAGTGCACACAGATAATAATGCAGGAACATTTGTAGGTAACTATTCCATAAAGTCAAAGCTGAGACTCTAAATGCAGAGAACACCTGCAAAGTGAAGGCAGTAAGGACCACACTGAAACACTCTATCTCTGTGGTTTCAAATTTCAACTAGTAAAGGGTGCATGAAGCACTCTCGCACAAAGTAAAATTCCAAATTAGTCTTTACCTTCAAATTCTTTTGTAACCACTTGTAGCATTTATGCTGATGGCCATAATCCATAAACTGACAAACTAGCACTTGTTCCAATTTCATTAAACATTCCATACTAGCTTCAAGTTTGGTAGCAATTTCTTGAGTGTTTATCACCTGGTGATGAAATCCATTTAAATGCTTTCCAAGAAAAACTATGGGGCTGCAAATTGCTTTCCTAAGAAAGCTAACAAGTTACCATCTAGTCACAGGATGCAAATTTTCTATTATGATTCTACTAGACAGAGGAGGGGCAGTTCTCCCCAAAACATTCCATTATGACTACCAGCTGATGAAGGAAGATTAACAATCCTAGCACTCACCTGAGAGCTTTCCTTACAAAAACAAGAAAAAAAATGTGCAGTTACATTTACATATCCAAAGATACTTTGGCTCTCACCAAGAGCACAAGATAGACTTCACATTACTAATACCTCACAAAGAGGTAGCTACATGCCAACCACATAACCAACTTCACATTATTAAAATTTGATACAGGCAACTGCCTACAACCATATGGAGTCACTTGTTAACGAAGTTCCTCATATATGATATATCCCTCCAGGAATATGTTAACAATTTTTTCCTGTCCATCTGCTCATGATGATAACTTGTAATAGGAGTCTAGCTGGCCTCTGCACCTTCCAAAATTTGCTGATAAGCTTGGGATCTCGGTCACTAATACTGGTTTTTTAAGGAAATCCATGTAACAAAAAATGTGTTGTAAGATCAACTCATCCACTTGAAATCTGAAGCTAATGGCATCCAGGGAAATAAAATGAGAGTATATTATCAATCTTCCACAACAAAATAGAGATTCTCCTTCCGCTTGACAAAATAATGTAATCAAATTCATGCTTGTGGATACCTATGTCTGGTTGGGAATAGGCAAGGGCTGCAATAATCATGGGCTTTTCCATCTTGCTTCACTGGCACACCTTGCATGGAGTAACAAAGTTCTTGACATCTGCTTTCCTCCAGAAGAATTTACTTTGGATGTTACAATAGGCATTAAAAAAGCAGTCTGATGAGCCACTGGTGAAGAGCGACACTCCACCAAAATATTTTCCTTTAATTATGTAAAATGAAAACCTGTTGGATATTTGATTATTCCACATTAATAGTAACTGCAACACAAGGTAAGCTTATAAATCATTCAATGAACCGCAAGCTTTGGTGTGAATGCCATGGATTGACATGCTGCCATCTTCCTTTCTAGTAATGTCACTCAGAGGTGCCTTGTCCCTTGAGGGTCCTTATCCATGATCATTAACATAGGACATGAGAAGAAGGTCAAAGGACATATAACTATTCATGGAGATTAGTCATTGCCAGTAACATGTACCACACAGTTGCATTCCACAAAAATTAGAAATATCATAAAAGGCATATACAGTTTTGTAGAGAGTCAACTCAGCAAAGAATACATACATGCTGTCTTCTTATTGTGCTCTTTCGCATCTTCTAACACAAGCTTCTTATCCTTAGCATACTCAGCTACAATTTCATCATTCCAACCAGCTTCAGATGTAAATGTTTCCTGAAGCCCACAAATATAGGCTAGAGAAGCTGCTAACACATTATTTATCCTCTTTACTTTGAATTCCAAAATCAAACCCCTACGATGTGATTATGTGCCTTGCTTATTGCTCACTAAGGCCCCTTCTGGATATGCAATACTTCAGACAGATTGTTCTAATTATGAAGTCTTGTCCCATAAAAGAATGCCTGAATTCTCAAAAGCTTAAATGATAGCCAGCATTTCTTTATCATAAACAAATAACACTTTTTATTCATACATTAATCTTCTTCTCTCAATAGCTATTGGTTGCTTTTTTTGTTAAGGATTACCCCAATGCCTTTACCAAGATGCCTCACATTCTATTCCATTAGTTCTGAAATATAAGGAAATGCACAGAAGCTATTAAGAGCCTTAAGACCTCTTAATACATTACAACCCATGAGAACCTCCCAGAAGTGTCACATTCTTTGGGGCACGCCATTAAAGAATAGCTTAAACATTGGATGGAACAACCTTGACCCCATCCTTGTTAATGATATGCCTTCTATATACAAGTTCATTTAGTTTAAATTCACAAATCAACTACTTTACAAAATGATTAAATGGGTGTTAAATGATGATAACTTGCTAAGATTCTTTTACACCATTGCCATAAATAAGGATTGCACTTAAAAAATCAAAATAAAATTTCCTAGCTAAGGCTTGACTATATAATCATATAATTCATCAAACCTTGGAAGGTTGTTGAGCCAAAACGCATTATTCGAAACTCAATAGTGACCTTGGTGAGTTCAGAAGGTTATCTTATATTGACCGCATACTCTGACATATCTGATGATAGTTGGAGCCTCAATGTAAGTTTTAGACCAGAAATGAAGATAAGCAGAAATACAAAATGATGAACAATAGAACACAGCAAATACCTTGGGAAAACCCTCCTTCTCGAGGGAGAAAAACCCAGCCAAAAATATATCTCTTATATTTGAATCAAAAGAGCAGAAATCTGCTTACAACTTGGGCAAAACACAAGGCCGATCTGAAGCAATGAAAGATCTCACCTCTCCTAGATGCAAATATACAACCAAATATTATTTCTCCTTGATATCGATTTGCTGATGCAATATAATGATCTGCTGCAAATGTGTGAATTCCTTCTTGAAGTGTGATTTTCTTTTTGTGAATAAAATTGATGATCAGATGAATGATCATCGCCTTGTATATATACAAAGCAAGGTGTCTTTTCACTTGGGTCGGCCTCATTTAAGAAACAAGGCGACTTTTCATTTTAGTCGGCCTCATAAAAAATAAAATTATTATTTATAACAAGTCCGACTTGCCTTGGAATTTATTTATTTATCAATTATTATTTAAATATGAGAAAAAGATATCTCCCACTGCTATAAGATCAACACTCCCTCTTAGCTAGGGAGGTATCTTTCCAGATATCCATGTCATGGAGTCTCTCAACATGACACCCACAATGGCTACACCCATTTGTGGAGAAGAGTTCATCACAGAGTCTCTCAACGTGATATCGTCATGGAGTCACTCAACATGACGTCCACCATGGCTACTCCCATGTGTGGAAAGAAACATGTGCACAAGTGCCCATCACAGAGTCTCTCAACGTGATGTCGTCATGGAGTCTCTCAACATGACGTCCACCATGGCTACTCCCATGTGTGGAAAAACACAAGTACAAGGGGTTCATCAAGGAGTCTCTCAACTTGATGTTGTCATGGAGTCTCTCAACATGACACCCACCATGGCTACTCCCATGTGTGGAAAGAACCACAACTCCATCTCAGAGATGGACGAGGGCTTTCACCTCATATTTCTCCATCACAGAGAAATATGCATTATAGCAAAGCTCACTGATGTTGAGTCTCCCTCTCGACAAGGGCGACATTCTCCACTACTCCAAGCTTGTCCTGAAAGTGTGCAAACTTCACTCTGGAGAGAGGCTTGGTGAGAATATCAGCCATCTGATCATCAGTGCAAATGTACTTGCGTTGAATTGCTTTCCTCAGCACCATGTCTCTAATGTAATGATACTTGATCTCCACATGCTTTGTCCTATCATGAAACACTGGATTTACTGAGAGCTTCACAAAGCTTTGATTGTCATAATGAATCACAGTCGGCTCCAATAATTTCCCAAACAATCCTGCAAGGAGCTTTCGAAGCCACACTGCTTCTCGAGCTGCTACACATGCTGCAATATATTCAGCCTCTGCAATGCTTAGTGCCACAAAAGTCTGCTTCCTGCTACACCAAGAAATCATGGCAGACCCTAAACTGAAGCAACATCCAGAGGTGCTCTTCCTATCAGTTACACTCCTGGCCCAATCAGAATCAGTATAGCCTTGTAACTTCAGATCTTCACAGGAAGTATATCTCAAGCTATATCCCATAGTGCCAGGCAAGTATCTCAGAATATGCTTTGCCGCGACTAGATGTATTTGTCTTGGCTCACACATGAATTGGCTGAGAGCGCTCACCGCATAACAAATGTCTGGTCTAGTATTGACTAGATACATCAATGATCCAATCAACTGTCTGTACATGGTGAGATCTACCAAATCTGAACCGGCTGCTAATTCACTCAACTTCTTCAGATTTGTCTCCATAGGTGTAGACATGGACTTGCAATCCATCATCCCAAATCTCTTCAAGATGTCTATAGTGTATTTCCCTTGACTTAAAATAATCTCATTGGGTCTTTGACACACTTCCAGTCCCAACAAGTAATGCATAAGACCAAGATCCTTCATCTCAAACTCGGAGGCTAACTCTTTCTTGCATTTGACAATGAGATACTCTGCTCTAGTGAGAAATAAATCATCAACATGAAGAACCAATATTAAAGTCTCACCATCAACTATCTTGAAGTAAAGATTGGAATCTGCATCATTCTTATCGATCAATCCTTTCATAGCATTCACGAGGTGCTTGCTTAAGGCCGTACAATACCTTCTCCAATCTGCATACATGAGACTCTTTCCCATGAATCACAAAACCATCTGGCTGTTCAATGTACACTTCTTCAATCACACCATTAAGAAATGCAGTCTTTACCTCCATTTGATGTAACTTCCAGCCTTTAGCGGATGCAATAGCAATAATTGTCCTGATAGAAGTGTATTGAGCCACAAGAGCAAATGTTTCCTCATAATCTATTCCCTCCTTCTAAGAGAATCCTCTTGCCTTGGGGTTTTCAATGCTACTATCAACTGCATGCTTGATTTTGTAGAGCCATTTGGAAGACACAACTGATTTCCCTTCAGGTCTCGAAACAACATCCCATACATCATTCTTGATGATAGACTGATATTCTTCTGTCATTGCATCTCTCCATACTTGTTGGTTGGATACTTCCTCAAAATTGGTAGGCTCAGAATCAATGATGTGACTCATCAATGCCACATAGCCTGGGAACTTCTACGGTCTCTTGCTTTCCCTAAAGGTGCCTTGAGGAGCTGCATACTTTTCTGCCTCTTGCATAGTTTGTCGAGCCCATAGAGGTCTCTTTCGACCTATAACGATGACTCTTGGCCCATCAGTTGGTTCTATGGGATCAACTAGATCAGTAGTCTTGTCTGGTTCATTAGAGTCCCTCTGAATCTCAGGAGTATGATCAGGAGAAATGTCCATATCCTAAGGTGTCTCCTACTCTTCACTGTCTATCTCCATGTAAGACCCTTTAGATCTTTTGAAGGCTACTTCCTCTTCGAAGGAGACATCCCTACTGATCTCAATTTGTTTCTGCCCTGGAATGTAGACTCTGTAGGCCTTAGAAGACTCACTGTATCCCACAAATATACCCTTCTTGCCTGAAGGTTCTAGCTTTGATCTTTTATCCTTAGGCACATGAATATAAATAGGACAACCAAAAATTCTTAAATGACTAACCTCAGGTTTCACACCTGTGAAGGCCTCTTCAAGAGTCATGTTTCCCAATATTCAATGAGGACTTCAGTTCTGAACATACACAGCAATTCTGGAAGCTTCTGCCCAAAGGAAAGTCAGTAAAATCTTGATCATGAATCATAGCTTTGGCTACCTCAATTATGGATCTATTCTTTCTTTCGGCAACTCCATTTTGCTGAGGATTGTACGGGACACAACACTCCCTCTTGATCCCTGCCTCAATGCAAAAATTACGAAATCCTCCAGAAGTGTATTCTCCTCCATTGTTTGATCTCAGAACTTTGATTCTTTTCCTGGACATGTTTTCAACTTGGGCCTTGAATTCTTTGAATCTATCAAGTACTTCTTCAGACTCCTTAGATTTCAAGAAGTAAATCCAAGCCTTCTGAGAGTAATCATCAATGAAAATTACATATTACCAAAATCCACTCAAAGATGCCATAGACATTGGTCCACATAAATCAAAATGAACAAGATCTAAAATTCCTTTTGATCTACTATCACTACTATGGAAGGGCCTCTTGATATTCTTACCAAGTGCACATCCTCTGCAAGTGCCATCATGCTCCAGACTAAGCTTTGGTAGACCAGTAACCATCTTCTCCATAGATGGAAGAGCTCTGAAGTGTAAGTGAGCAAGTCTCTTGTGCCATAGCTCACTCAAATTGATAGAGTCGTGCAATAATGCCTGAACTGGATGAATAGAAAGTCTGTATAGGCTCTCTTGACGAACACCAATCACACGAGTTGTTTTGATACTAGAGTTCTTAGGCCAAGCAAGAACTTTCCCTTCAAAAAAAGCAGCCTTGTATCCTTTGTCCTCCAATGTTGAAATGGAGACAAGGTTTCTTTTGATTCCTGGTACAAACAAACCATCACTCAAATGAAGAGGGATGCCAGAATCTAGATGAAGAGAGGTGGTCCCAGCTCCTTTTACGGAATAACAAGCATCATCTTCGATTATCACTTGCAAGTTGGTTTCTCTTTCTACCAAGTCCAAAAGATGCTCTCGATATCCTGTAATGTGACGTGAAGCACCACTATCAATCAACCAAGTGTCACTATCAGTAGGAACATTGCTTGAAAGAGCGGAGATGAATAGAAATCCCCCTGGGTTGTCTCTAGATTCCTTTTAAGGTGACACATCATCAACATCTGCAGTAGAAGCATGTTGCTTTGGTTTTGATATGCAATCTCGAGCATAGTGACCATACTTGTCACACCTGAAACATTGAATGTGGGAGAGATCCTTCTTCTTCTTTGGTTCAGGAATAGGATCTGATTTTCTGTCTCTATTCCTTTTGAAATTGCCTTTTCTCCCTTCTCTTCCTTTCCTTTTGGAAGCTTGAACAACAAGGACATGATTTTCTTCATTATGAGAGCTTCGCCCATTTCCTCTTGCTGCCAATTTGGATTCCTCTTGAATGCAATCAGCTCGAAGACGATCAAACTTGGGCAACTTAGATCTTCCACTAATGCTTTGGATAAAGGGCTCCCAAGATTGAGGAAGACCATTCAGTACCAACATAACCAGGTCTCTATCTTCAACTATATCTCCAATGGCGCATAGCTGATCTCTCAACAATCTTCATGAAGAAGGAGATGACTGAATCTCCTTTAGCCATTTTTATATGATGGAGCTGTTGTCTCAAGGCAAGAGCTCTGTTGGTATTGTTGATCTCATACAATCCTTGTAGAGTCTCGAACATATCTTTGGTTGTCTTCATCTTGGAGATAATTGGCACTAGATGATCCTTCACGGAGTCTATCAAGATCTTCCTAACCTTCGTGCCATTCTTCTTCCATTGAGTTTTCTCAGCATCATCGGATGGCTCGGGCACATCATTTTCCACGATGTCTAGAAGATCATTTTCTTCTAGTGCAATAAGAACTCTGAATTTGCATGAGGTGGAATTTGATGCACCATCAAGCTTATCTTCAAACTTGACTCCGTTCACCATCTTCGATACTTAGATAGACTGCCCTAGATAAGAAGAAGACTTCGCTGCTTAAACAAATCTGATCTGATCTTTCTTAAACCTGGCTCCGATACCATGTAAGTTTTAGACCAGAAATGAAGATAAGCAGAAATACAAAATGATGAACAATAGAACACAGCAAATACCTTGGGAAAACCCTCCTTCTCGAGGGAGAAAAACCCAGCCAAAAATATATCTCTTATATTTGAATGAAAAGAGCAGAAATCTGCTTACAACTTGGGCCAAACACAAGGCCGATCTGAAGCAATGAAAGATCGCACCTCTCCTAGATGCAAATATACAACCAAATATTATTTCTCCTTGATATCGATCTGTTGATGCAATATAATGATCTGCTGAAAATGTGTGAATTCCTTCTTGAAGTGCGATTTTATTTTTGTGAATAAAATTGATGATCAAATGAATGATCATCGCCTTGTATATATACAAAGCAAGGTGTCTTTTCACTTGGGTTGGCCTCATTTAAGAAACAAGGTGACTTTTCATTTTAGTCAGCCTCATAAAAAATAAAATTATTATTTATAGCAAGTCCGACTTGCCTTGGAGTTTATTTAAATATGAGAGAAAGATATCTCCCGCCACTATAACATCAACACTCAAATCATTTTTTGTGAATATTCTTGTTCCGTGCAGCTCATCATGTGGTTCATCTATACATGTAATGATGTACATGTTTCTTATTGTTCTCTTGTTCATCTCTCAAATAGCCAATTGGCATTCAGAGAGATCCATCTTATTTCTTTGCAACAATATTGGGTTTGCAAAAGGAGTCTTATTGGACAATATATATCACATCTTGAATGGCACCTGATCTGTACTTTCCAGCTTCATCATTAACATACTTAGGATACATGTAGGGAGTAGTAAAAAGCAAGTACCAAGCCAATTTCCAACCTATACTATCTTCTTATCCTTTATTTAGTGGTATTCCAAGAGGCAGTTGCCATAACACACCTGATAAATCTTTTAACAGGTTTTATGATTCCTCATTAAGTTTTGCTCATAACTGAAGCATTGTCAAATAAAGCTTGTTTTGACTAGTTGCTTTGAAAAAAAAATTTGTAGAGATTAGCTTGTCTGGACCTATAGTACAATATCTCTAATGATGATTTATTGATGTCCCTCCTCTTTGTGACATTAACATACAAATATAACCATGTAAATTGTATTCTATCTCTAGTCTAGTGAACAGCAGAATGGAATTGTGATATTTTTAGAGACACTATGTGCACGATGACATAAAGCACTGTACTTTATGCATGAAGATAGATTTTGATGATAAAGTTAGGGTTAAGGGAAACTAATTGAAAAAAATGTGCTTATACAAATATGCACCCTATACTTGTATGAGATAGTTTGACAACTCTTGACAGCAGATTCAGTAGTTATAATGTAAGAACATGAAAACAAACTGTCTACGCACTTGGAAAACTCCATTTGGCTGCAGCTCTCCTTCTGCAACAATTATTGTATTTTCCACGAAGTATCCTGTTGTAATCTTGTGCCATGTGTCAAGGAGAATAGCAAATAGCAAATAGTATCTAATTATAATTTGAAAAGTTTCAAAGCCATGAGAAACTGTGCTTATGGAGAGATCTTAATAAATTTAAGGCATAAGCTTTATATTTAAGAACAAAGAGTGTTTCCTAATTTAGTATCAACTTTTTAAGTTTGTTTTATATATACATGTAATTCTTTTGGAAAATTCCCATATCCTTGCCTCCTAAACTGACTTCTTGGTTGGTTAATTGTATCATTCTGAACATCTGGAACTAGTACTTTTTGTGCAAATATTTTACTTCTAATCCTCCAGGCATTCATCCTAAAGGAATATTAGATAATTAATATTCAAATCCTCTCTTTACTTTCTTCGTTGCAATCTAATAACACTATACTCAAAGTTCTGTTTCCAATTTGAAACCTATTCTTCTACATGCAAAGATTTAACCTATATCCAAGGATATTGCTTGTGACAAGTCAATTGGAATAGCTGCAGTAAGGTCTTCCAAGAAAAAATGTCCATCTTCTAACTGTGATATCACCCCCATGATCCACCTTCTTCCTATACACCCTATTAGTGATTGAATTGGTATCATCTGCATCAAGCAATCCAAGTCATATCAAAATTAGAAAGCATGCAAATACATAATATTAGAAATCTAGCACTCATTTTGTCAGCCCAGAAAAAAAGCAATAATGAGAGGAAAACAAATGCACCCAACAACAAATATGCAGTCATATTCAAAGATTCTAAGTGCTCTAGTTAAATGTTATAGTTTGAAACATAAAACAAATATCCTCTTGAATAGAATCTGGAAGAATGCCATTTAGAAATTCATGTCAAAATAGAAGTTTCTCAGCAGGGATTTCCACTGAATCAGGGGGGCTTCAAGGGGGTGCGTTAGTTTGCATATGCCTTAGAATGTGTACAAGGTTTAGGGTGGTTTCCATGTAGGAACAATCTGTCAAAACAGTTGTGAGAGTAGCAGCATTCACAGTAAAATCTAAATAACAAAAATTGCCCAACATCCTTGGATTTATTTTATTTTCTTGTCAAAAATGCAGAACAAAATGTGGATGCAAAGATCAGATTACTAATATTTATTCTGTAAACTGCATGCATGATGGTAGCACATAAAAGGCTGTCCTCATGGCATACCTCAAAACTGCCAGACCTAGACATGTCAGAATCAAATGCAGGCCTGGCAAAATGCCTGTCACGAGCAAGCCTCTGTTGCAACAATTGAAGCCTTTCACGATACAAAGCAGCTTTGCTATTAGCTTCACCATGGATTGGCAGCTTCCCAGTGAACCTGAAAATGTTAAGTCAGGCTAGATCTACGGTCAATAGCATGTATATTGTATCTTCTATTCTGAATAAAAAAATTTCACTTATTCCTGTATTATGCCTTTGTATCAATTTACAATGTGTTGAATCACATTTCATTTTCCATCAGAAAAATACAAACAAGGAATTTTCTCCAATTAGAAAGACACGAATATTTTCTGCTTCTTATTTTGCCTGGGTAATTTGAACAATATCTAAGATGAACATAATCCATTCACTCAAAGATGTATTTTGGTCTTCTACTTGTGAGTAATAGGGTGAAAACTAATTGCTTAGAGCTTTTCTTGAGTTTGGAGGGAGATAAAAGAATGAAATCACTGAATTCCATTTCCTGTTAGAAATTTTCATACAGCTCTGCTTCCTAAGAAGAGTGTGGAATTATCAGTATCCCACCGATAAATTACTCTGGAATATACATTCAAAATGAGTTGTGAGAAATTAGTCTACTCATTGCTTCACTCAAGTGTTAGATTTACATCAGAAGCAAATTATGACTTCAGCTATTCATTGTCAAAGCTTGCAACTATTATTATTAAATGGGGTCTAGAAATGAAATGTGAAAAACTTTTGTCGAGCATTTGATCATGCAATTTCCATTGGAGATGAGTCTTTTAGAATTTGTCAAGCACCACTGTGCCCACCTTGAATCAACAGTTGTATTTGCAGTCACCCATGTCAGTATGGCAACACAAGTTTCACACCATACGGTTGGCAATGTTGGAGCCCAAATTTGCTTTCTTTACTTGGTGTCTGCTATTTCAAGGCCTCCCCATTGGTTCCAGATTGGCCCATTTAGGCATTCCTAATTTTCAATGCCATTTTTGTGGGCATCAAGAGTCTCTCAAACATCTTTTCTGGTTTCATTCCAGAGCTCAGGATGTTGGTCCCGGATTCATGACTTATTCAAACCATTCAGACCTGAACCGTTTAAGTGGCATATGGATGGATATGCTAAGTGTGAGAACTTACATCTTTATGAGTTTCCCGTGTTAGATGAGGAAGATAAGAGACAACTGTTGCTTTCCATTGAAGACTTGGAGGAGGATGCACATGGGGACTTAGAGGAGGATAAAATTCTACAAAAGAGGGTGAAAGTAGCCAAATGAGGGCAACAAGAGTCTGGATAGATTGTGACCAAAGAACAAACACCCAAGCAAGCAAAGTGGTACGCCAAGGAAAGTGGAAAAAAATCTTACACTTAGAAAGCATACATTTTTGGGACCAAAGGCCTCCTAAAAGGGGGAAATATTATACATAAATAATCAAAACAAACACATCTTGCACCTCATAATTGTGAGACAGCTATTACACATTATGCCTCCCAAGTTTGTCCTAGAATGAGGACCTATAACAATCTCGAACAGCATTATCCCAATTGCTACTGCATAAAAGGATGATGTAGTACATAAAAGGATACTTCCAAACACAAGTATAACTGGAATCATGATGTCAATGATTAAAACCAGAAGTGTCAGTGAGGTTTGGGCGATGCCATATTCAATTGTATAATGGTAGGAGGAAGTTGTACACCTTTGGGAGGCAGTATAGAGTTAAGAGAAGTAAAGATAACAGAATTGAGTTGCCACCTGCTTCATATTTTCTCTTTATAGCTAAGTTCTTAATGTTTTGATTGAGCAACTAGTTTACATTCAAATTGTCTCCGGTTACATTAAACTATAGTGATTTGAGGTTTTATACAATTTTCTATATGAAAAACGCTTAGAAAAGTGCATAAGTCCAAGAAGTGTGGTGTAATGGTGATGGGACACTTGTTAAAGTTTGGCTTAGGCTCAAATCCCTCTTGGCCCAATAAAGCAGACATAAACCGAACAAATGCAGGTATGTTGCAGTGTAATCAATATGGAGTATGGACACACTTTACCCTGAGCCAGGTTAAATGGGTGCGCTGTTGTGCAACCCAAATCTAAAATCTTAAGAAGTTTCAAACTGACAACACACAAGAATGATTTTCAAGATAACTTCATATGGCCTTGAAAGGAAAGGCATCAGGGGAATAAGAATGCAGAATGCAGAATTCAGAATTTAGATCTATAATTAATTGATTAGCATGAAACCAGGTGTTGGAAATTGAGCTAGTGAGATAACCTTGTTACAGGCCTGCCATATAAACACAAATTTACCATCGTTGTATTCTGCACCAGAACCCCTAAAGAATTGAAACATTAGCTGCATAAATGATAATATTCTAAATCCAACAAATTTGACAGCTAAGAAATTTAAATCATAGAATTTGAACCAAGCAATCCTAATAACATTTTAGGGGAATAAGTGGGAAAGAGTGTAATAATAATGAGGGCACTTGTAAGGGCAGTCACTAGATTCACACCCCTCTAACTGCAATAAGATTTCCCATAATTGTAATGCACTTATAGCTAAGTTGTAATGTAATGAATATGAGATTTGCTCCAGCTTGACCCAGGTGTAGTGAGATCCATTTGAATGTGACCCAGCTTAAATGGATACATTCAATGCATGGCATGGCTCTACCATCTTAAGGATGCGGTCCATAGTTACTCCACTGAAGAACGTGGTTCAACCTTATAGCATGCCGCCATAAGAGGCAAGGCAGACAGCAAGCTCGTCCAGGATTTATGGGGCATATTAAACTTTCACTGAAATAAGAGCATTCAATTAAGCTCAAAATTGTGATTCAAGAGGCGAAAAATAAATATTCCGAGGGGTTGTTATAAAATGTTAATTGAGAACAGTCCTAAGAGTGTGCCCTATGTTGAAATCTTCTGTGAGAATGAGTCGCCCTGTAACATACATTCCAATAATCGATTCATATGAGTTTAGAAAAAATTAGAAGAGGAAGAGGAAGGTGGTGGAGGCGGAGTGAGGTTGTGGTGTAACTTATGTGGGGAATATTCCAGCATCCATGTTTACAAATCCTCGTCAAGTCATACCCACGCAGCAATATCAGCGAAAGAAAAGGGATGAATATAAATAATAGATTTGCATAGGTCATGTAATGCTTGGCAAAAGGGGGTATATCCAAGTAAATGTAGAAAAATCTTACTCATAAAACATTTTCCGAATGGGATCATAGCAAAACTTAGAGACGAGGAAAACATCAATGATACGAAGGCCACACTGATTGTAGGTAGTTACGGATGCGCCTGCAGTGTAATCATTTTCTGCATTAGTCCCAGCGAGTAAATTGATAATTCCCTCCACACATTTCTTGTCCAAAACAGGTGCTTGCACTGAAAGAAAAACAACAAGCAAAAATAAGTTTATAATCCTGTAAATACAATTACACTTCCCTCCCTATAAATAATAACAGTTTACTACCAATACATAACAATGCGAGAGAATTTTTGAATTAGATGAGCTCAAGCTGTAAAGCAACGACTATTCACAGTGAAGCCCTAAGTGAAACCTCATGAATCATGGTAGAGTGTTAAAAAGCAAATGTACATTCCCAATGGAACCCCGAGTCAACCCTTTGAGTCATGATACAGTGTTCAATTTGGGTTAAAAGTAAATATGCATTCTCAATGGAGCCCCAGGTTCAAACCCATGAGACATAGAGTATGAAATTTCTGTAAAAAGTAAATGATCCTTTCTAATGGAACCCCGACGTCAAACCCAATGAGACGTTATAAAGTGTTAAAATTGAATAAAATTCCAAATCCAACACACCCAGTGGGGCATTACCCACACCATAGTACCGTGCCTGCACTTCATGGGATGAATCGCATGTGGTACCCAAGCAGCACTTATTTTTCATCTTTTCTTGTGTGTATGTTAAGGACAATTGGAAGCATCACAGTTAGCTGGGCACGGACAGGTTCTAGGGATGAACAAACACATGCAGGCATTTCATGTGCGTCGGCTTGTGGGTACCCTTATTGCGATCTGTGGCCTTGAAGTTGAACCCTTGCCCGTCAAATTGTGAGTTACCTTACTATGAAGGCCAGATTTGAACGTGAACCACCATATATGCAAATGCACCACGTGAACCACTCTATATACAAATGCACCACTTTGCTATTACATCAAAACCCCTTCGATTCCATGCAGTGCTTCTTGCTGCTGTGTATTTTGTCATATATTTTATTAGTATGTGCATGTGACATCGCCTACAGTTCTTTGGAGAATCTAAGAAACATTATATTGCTGATCATATCTAATGAAAAAATATAAGAATCTAAAGATGATATTTGAAAAAATTAAAATGCAGGGTAAGGGAAAAGAAATGCATACGGGAAACTCTGTCAATTTCGTCCATAACAAGATCGAGAGCTTCATCCTCTGCGTCGGTGAATTCATTGATGAAGTTCACCACGGCCCTGAGGGCATCTATTGTGAGAGCCAACCCTCTCAGCTTGAACTTTTTCTGGACATTTTTAAGGGTTTGAGACCCCATTCTTCCTCCCTTTTTTTTCTCGCTGGTCTTTCGTCAGATGCTTTCCTCCGCTCAAGTTTCAGGCTTCCTTTGGAATTTTACTGTGAGAAAAGAAAGTGGCGGGAAAATTAATAAATTTAGATAGGTAATGACGCAACAAAGCAAATTAATATTTTCAAGCTTCCAATACAATTGAAGTTGGTATTTCTTTTAGTGGTTAATACTAGCACTTGCACCCATGGGAGGGTTCAAGGGATATGCCCATAGGAGTTTACTTAAAATTTAAATGTATTTTAATATTATATAATTAGTTATACAATAATTTAAATTATGCATGTTTTGACTATAAATATGAACTACAATTTGTACAAATAATCATGGTATGATAGACCTACCATGATCAACCTAAATATAGTATGGAATTTGAATAAATTGATGTTTTAAAAAATGAAGAAATATAAAAATCCTATGTATGTTGAAAGAGATTTGTAATACTTAGAAAAGGAATCAAATTCAACCTCCACAACATCCAGTAATCTTTTACAGGATTCGTTCAGTTTGATAGTTTAATATATCTAAAGAACTTGTGTGGCAAAATAATTAAGATAATAAACAATTCAAAAAAAATTTGTGCATGTTATTAGGGTTAGAACGCAGATATCTAACAAGTTAAATGCAAATTTAATCAATAAACAGAGAAATGAAACACACATAGAAAATTAACACAGAGAATTTAATGTGGTTCACCCAATCTGGGTTTGAACTCAATCCGCCCATGAACCCCCGCCCGAGGCCCGGCCTCGGACCCCAGCGAGGATACATGAAGAGTGTACAGTATAGCATGATCAGTTGCCACATACCAACACGTGCATCCAAGGCATTTAGAGGGAGGGAATGTGGAGAGGATAAGAGAGACATTAGAGTCCACTAGTCATATCCTCTTGTGAGCTTCACTTAATGAGATTTTTCCTTGAAAAGAAACACTTGTGTTAAACTTGTAGATATTGTAATTAGGGTACAATTATCAAGGTTAGGCAACAATGCATGTAAATCAAACCCTAATAAATAATGAAGTTCAAATAAGCATAAAGACATAAACATAAAGCAATATCACTAAAGAGTCTTCATGCCACCATTGATTCATCTCCATTGCACTTCTCCATCTTGCTTGATATGAATAATTGCCCTCAAATTTTGAGTATGCAAATAGCCTAATGATAATGATAAAGCAAAATATTGAAGATTAATTGACTACAGTACATTCGACTTGATAGCTAAGACTGGATAGCATGTAGGTAGATTGACAATGACAAAATAGATGTCTTTTATAGAATGTCAATTTGTCATGAAGGGTTGAGATTGAAAGGTTAATTTGACCTAAAGATCAATGGTCAAGAATGGAAGTTGTAGTATGGAATAGGGTTAGGACAAAATTAGGGAAAATAATAAGAATGAATGGCTAGGATTGAATTATAAGATAATTAAATCAAGGGCTATAATTAAATGAGATATCAAGAGATAAGATTTGATGTGGAAGATAAAATTGGTAAAGGAAAAGAGGTTGTAGAAGAAATTCAAATGAATAATTAAATAATAAAAGTATCATTTAATTATAGAGGATATGTGACAGGTTGACTTTTGAATTAAATAATAATTTAATTCAAAAGTGGGAAGAAAATAACAAATTAGTGGCCAAATAAATAAATAGAATTTATTTAATTGTGGAAGAAAAGAATAAATGAATAATTAAATAATTAAAATAACTATTTAATTATGCCGGCTCGGGTAGCGGGATTGGCTTGAGGCTGTGGGATGGCTCCTCATGGTCTCGGGTTCGATTCTTCTCTCGGTACTTACCTGGTGGTTGTGGTGGCCGGTGCTGCAAACACTCGCAGGGACTAGTCTCGCCCCCCCGCTCGCCTCTAGGTGACGCTGGGCGGGGGGCCGCGGGGACACCCTGTTGTAACAAAAAAAAGAAAATTTAAAAATAACTATTTAATTATAGTGAAAAGATGATAAATAATTAAATAAATATAGAAGACAAGGACATTAGTGACGTAATTAAATAAAATTTATTTAATTAATCAAAAAATGAATAAAAGAAAAGAAATGGATTAATTAAATAATTAAAATTATTTAATTAATATAAAACTTATGACATTAGACAAGGGAATTGACAAGGGAAAATGGTATTAGCAGATCTAGGACATTTTTCTATAGATACAACAAAAAAAATGGTTATTCAAACACTAGTGTGACAATGAAATGACATAGCAAGAAAATCTATTAAATGTAGCTATCTTGTAATATCTATTTGACTATTTCCAATAAAATAAGATTTACAATACATGTCCTTGCACTTTTATCGTAATAATTAAAGTGATTGCGATATGTAAACCAAAAAATTACTAAAATATGACAGAAGAAAATTTTGATGCTAGCATCTAAATATTTTAACTCCTAACTATGCTCAATGACCAAAGTCTGTAGAGATCTAATCAATATATGAACTAATTATTTGGAGGTATTATTTCATAAAATCAAATTTAAATTTCTACTTAATATTTACCTACTCCAGATATAGAACCATTAAATATTCAATTAACTTTTATAAGTTCTCTAGATAATGATGCTCTTGGATTTTAGAATAAGTCTGATGATAATATGATATTTGCTAACATTAAGACTTTGTGTATATGGGAGCAAACATCTAATCCCATGTACATACAATTTATTGCAAAAAAAATGATGAGTTGGCCTAATCAAGGTCTTGATTGAATCTCACATAGAAAATGAGCAACAAAAACTCAATAATAATCTGGGTACAAGCTTATGGATTTTGTATAACGAATCCTCTAAATATGTAATTCGAACAATGTGTAATAATACAAAGAAGGGCACATCAAACCATTGTTCAACACATATTCCCCTACAAATAAATCAGTGTGTCTGCAGTTTTATGAGAGAAAAAGTTAATAGAACCCTTGGCAGTCTCGCCTTGGCAGTAAATTTGTGATGTATTGTTGAATGTGTACTTGGGCCTTAGTTTGGTTTAGTTTCTTGTTCCTTGTAGAGTGATTGTCATGTTCCAATTTGGTTGGGTGTCTCCACTATTATGAGTTGTTTTATATGCATAAGTTCTTTGTGGCAAAGTGATTGTAGTTGATTTTGTAGCTACTTATGGTTTAGTTTCTATGGCAGTATAAGCTACAACTCTAGTTTTAATTTTGCTATCCCTAATGGAATCATCTTTCTATAGGCAGGCCTCCACTTATTAACCAAAAAAAATGTTGCTTACCATTAAGCACATTTTTGTTATCACGTGCCACTTAAATCCATTCCAAACATAAAAGAATAATATTGAAAATTTACATTAGTAACCTCATAGTATGATATTATAATATGTTCTAAGAAATATTAAATGTTTATAGAATAGACCTCAAATCCATGTTATTGCAAAAACTAGTTAGGATTTAAATAATCAATTCTTGACTTTGAGTTAGAATCTCTATTTTCCTTTCTTCTCAAGTTCAACATGTTGTCTTCATCATAGTTCCACATAGGGAACAAAGCCTGAAGTTTATCTTTTCTCTACTCAACTAAATGGATCTTAATCTCTGTGCAAGTGTGTATGTGTAATATACCGTCTTCCTCACAGTTCCACATAACGGAAACAAATATGATAGCTCATCTTCTCTCTAATCAATAAAAATAATTCGCAATACATATAACACCATAATAATAGTCATGTAAGTTTCTTGAAAAGACCTAAAAATTCCTTCATTGACTAAAGAAAATTTTATTTCAGTAGTCATTT